>OU565298.1:17120971-17138471 GCA_913789915.3 Sphecodes monilicornis
AGGGAAGCCGGGGGTGTCGATTGATACATCGACACCCCCGCCTCGGAGAGACAGGAGGTCCTGAGCCAGGCTCAGGCCCAGGTTAGAGGAGGACAACCTCCTCCCACGGCCACAACCCCGGGTGCGAATGTGCGAAGGGGTTAGTGGGTAGGGTTGCACCGGTGTCACCACACCCACCGGGGAGGGAAGGGGGTCGGTCCTTAGGGTTTGAGTTAGCTCCCCTAAGCAGGACCGGCCTTACAGGAAGCCGGATGCGTCGTTCCCCGCCAGCGAGGTGGGGGGAAAGACGTATCCGGGAGTCGTAGGACAGGAAGGCCTGTTACCCAAATGTCCAACGGGCGGCTCCGGGGAGGGGGGGGGGGACACGGTGTCTATCGTCACCGGGTCCCAAATAGGTTGGCCGGGTTAGCCATGTGTGCACGAGAGGGCGGTCCATTCCGGAAGTAATGCCAATGCAGATCCCGGAGTGGACCTTAAAGCCCAGGACACGGCAGAATGTGGGGTTTAATTGGTATGTCTGACCTTCGGGTCAGGAGAGCCCAACATAACCCTCTCGCCTCTACAGGCGAGGAGGGAGGGTATCCATAAGGCGGATTCCCCACATTACAAAAAAAAAAATAAAAAAAAGGTCCAACCGGTACGGAGTCTAATCGGCACGGTGTCCAAACAGCACGGCGTTCAAACGACACGAGTCCAATCGGAACGGAGTCCAAAAGAAACGCGTCCAATCGGATGGCGTCCAAACGGGGGTATCCCGACGCAGGAGATACGGCGCGCTTCGGAAGGCGAAGAGGCAAACCCCGGCTCCTCTCGCTCTCTCGATAGGGCTGCAGGCGAGTTCAAAAATGCGAGCCGAGTTCGAGTCGAGTCGAGCCGGGACTCGACTGATCGAGCCGAGCCGAGTACTCGCACGAAGCGATCGGCTCGCATCGAAGCGAGCAACTCGCAGCTACGTCGTCGGCTCGCATCGGTGCGAGCTACTTACATCGATGCGAGTACTCGACTCGGCTCGATCAAGGCAGTCGAGCTTTTAGGTCGAAAGGAACGGCTTGCTTCGCATGAAAGAGTCGGCTCGAAATAAATTCAAGCCTAATATGACATGGTTCGAGTTATAGCGTGAAGGTCGGCACACCGATATTATCAATCATTTTAGTATATTAATATATTTTGATGGTAAAATTGTCATAATGTTGAGTAATGTAAATTCAGAATTTGTGTAACCCTTTTATTGAAGATATTTATGAGACAACAACAATTTTCTAGATTTATATAAATAAGTAGATATGATCTGCAAAGAGCATTATTTTATTAGTTTTTATATACATAAACGTACTCATTTCACGGGTATACAAACATTGGGGCTATTTACTTTATGGAGTGAATCTATACTCCGGTTTAGTGTACAGTCAAATAGGTGTTGTCGCAAAATTGTTTATAATGTTGACAATTAATGTTAAACTTCGTTAAATAGTTTTTGGAAAATATGTATATACAAAGATTGTATAATATTGATATATGTACCATATATGTGTACGTATATTCGTCAGTATGTACCAGTCTACAGCCTACCATCACCCCATCATTCGGTACTGTATGAGTATAGATTATAGATGATAGGATTTTAAGGGACCTGAGGTTTCTGTTCAAAACTCGTGATTAGATAATATTGTAATCTTTGTAAAAGCTTGACTGATTTTCATCTCGAAGTCTTTTCTAAATTTGCAAATGTTGAAGTGGGTATGTAAATTCTGTGCAGAATTGACACAATAATCAATATTATTTATACTAGTAGAAGGTTGTATGTAAACGCAAAAAGATATATTTAAATAACACGTTGCACAATTATATTATTTGATGAAGTATACTGATAGTGCGAACGATATAATACATATATGTATACATGTACGTATTAACTATTTACCATTTATGTACTATTTGCATGTTTATTTATATACGACATCACGAGTTAGTAGAGTATCTAGGTAAATGAAGGTAATTAATGAAACGTGACACATATTGTCACAAGCATTAAATCATAAATGAATTTCCCTTTATTTCTCTCTCTCTCTCTCTCTCTCTCTCTCTCATATGTTGTGTTTAAGATAATTGGTCATACTAACCGTTGTTACAATAGTAAGATAGAAATAGGTGCATAATAGTGATGATGATGATGATAATGATAGCGATAATGATAATGATGAACATAATAACAATATTAACAATTATTTTAAGCGTGCAGGAGTGGAGGGTGTAGTGATCTCGCACTTCTGTAGATTTAAGCATGGGAGCTAGTAATTCTTTATTGAGAAACAAAACTGTTGTACACAATTTTATACTCGCGATAATAAACGAGATACTTTTACACTGACAAGCGCATTGTTTATTTCACAATTTGTGTAACAAAGTGAATGTCAAAAATCAGAATTTATCGTTTGTTTCGCCTTATCTCTCTCTCTCTCTCTCTCTCTCTCTCTCTCTCTCTCTCTCTCTCTCTCTCTCTCTCTCTCTCTCTCTCTCTCGGTTGCCGGTTACAGAACGACTGACTTCAGTGGAGCGGGAGAGAGTGAGAGAGCGCGCGAGAGCCCCGCGTGGCTAGATCGTCTACCGTTTCGCTCTTAATCGAACTCGCTCGGTTTTATTGTGCCCGTGCCGCAACAACAATGTTTAAATATCGTGTTAGTTTGAAACGTGCTTGAATTTCCCGATTATCGCGATCTATATTCGTTGGTGACTCCTCCGATGTTATTCGTCCGAGGAGCCAATAACCCACAATAGATCAAATAAAAAAGGGCGGTACGCGCCTCTGCCCGCACGAAACCGAGGACGAGACGCGAAATGTTTCGTCCTCGCACGAAATAATACAACTTACTAGACGGGAAAAAAGGTACGGGAAGGATCACTGAGTCCGTCTTATCGGTTCTCGTGGCGGATGTTCGTCCTCCTTCGCTCGGGACGGCTCGGTATTCCGGTATCGCACATTCCTCACGGGACGCACGCGTTTACGCAAACGGAAACCGATACGGTAGCCAACACGACAGTGAACCTTCGCGGTTTCGGCAACGACAATGTACCTGGCGATCCCCACCCTGCTCATTACGCGGATTATCTAATTGGTCGGACTCGCACGCGAAACTTTCAAAATTGCGGGTCTCCTACGGATGGTCCCTGGCCCTAGACGACATCCGAATTTTCCGTAACGACCACCTCGCGGCGACCGGGGCGTCCTAGACAGTCCCAGGGCGCGTCCACACCACCCACGCGTACGGAACCCCTTCCTGCGGGATGAGACGACGTCAGGACCTTTTGAGTGGAGTTCCTCTTGCCGGAAAGTCCGATGTTGGTGAGGTTCTTAGGCCTGAGTCGTCTTCGGGTTGTTTGGCCCGTGTGTGTGTCAGCAGCCCTTTTTGAACCAGCGCGCTGAATGTTTTGCTTGGCCAATAAATCACGAGGAGAGATCTCACGGAGGGAGCCGCCTTAGGTATCCTGAGCGGGTTGGTGGGGCACGGTGCACGTTCTGAAACTTTGCCGTACTCGGCGCGCGCGGTTTGAATTAGCCGCCGATTCTTTAATTCTACGAAATTCCCTCGGGGAGCGCTCTCGGAATTCGTGAATGTACGTTCGTCTCGCGGAAGGGCGGTCCGGAAAAGTGACGTTGCAAAATCTGCAACGTCGCAATACATATTTTCCAAAAACTATTTAACGAAGTTTAACATTAATTGTCAACATTATAAACAATTTTGCGACAACACCTATTTATGACTGTACACTAAACCGGAGTGTAGATTCACCCCATAAAGTAAATAGCCCCAATGTTTGTATACCCGTGAAATGAGTACGTTTATGCATACAAAAACTAATAAAATAATGCTCTTTGCAGATCATATCTACTTATTTATATAAATCCAGAAAATAGTTGTTGTCGCATAAATATCTTCAATAAAAGGGTTACACAAATTCTGAATTTACATTACTCAACATTATGTCAATTTTACCATCAAAATATATCAATATACTAAAATGATTGATAATATCGGGGGGTGTGCCGACCTTCCCGCTATAACTCGCACCATGTCATATTACTTGAATTTATTTCGAGTCGAGCTTAGCTCGGTTCGCATTTTGCGGGTACTCGCACAGCCCTATTTCTCAATGTGCCAAAGCGCGAGAGCCATCCCGTAAACCCCGCTGTGCATATTTTCTAGGTACCCACGCGTCTATATTACATAGTTGATAGTTTAAGTTGTACATATAGTTTATAGTGTTTTCGTCGTGTCCGTCCGTGTAAATATACGTGCTGTCCAAAATCCTTTGTTTTTTCTCGTGTCGCTCCCGTCGTAATCGCCACCAACGCTCGTTCCAAAATCTCCGAAACAATTTTGAAGTATGCGTACAACTTCGAATATAAATATAGTATTTAAAAACAGTATTTTATTTGAGGAATACTGAAAATATTTGGGTTTCATCTCGAAATATTTTATTTATTTTCGTTATTTTAAATATCTTTGCTGAAAGTAGTGGTTATAATATACAGGGTGGCCCACATAACTCTGAACAGCTCAATATCTCGAAAACTATGCCATCGATTTTAAAATTCTTAGTCTTAAATTGCATGGAACTGAAGGGCCTTTCTGAATACATAAACGTGAAGTGGCCTCTCTTCCCCTTTAACGGGGGAGGGGAGGTACCTTTGTAATTTTAAATGGAACCCCCTATAAAATGTTACATATTTAGATTCTACCGGAAAAAACAAGTCAATTTTGTCTGAAATATTTTTTTGTCAGATACTTCCATGATGAGATATAACAGTTTGAAGTTTCGAGTTGTAGGTACTTGAAGCTCTCGGAAATAGCGTTATGGAATTATACGCGCTTGAGTCCATTGCTTATTCATGAAGGAACACAAACAATAACATTTACAATTCTTGAGTTTGACTCACTTATCTATGAAAACGTTTTCAGTTTAGAGCTGTTATTCAAGCAGTAGCATTGTGATTATGACTACTTTTGACACAGAAGTGAATATGTTATTAACGTTAGGTGAATGCCAAAAAAATTATCGGCGTGCAGCAGTGATGTTTTTTGAACGTTATGGGATCAAAAAATGTCATGCAACATTTCATAATTTAGAAAAGCGGCTTCGCGAGCACGGTGAATTGTGTAAAAAACTCGCAATAAACCTAAAGCTGTCACTAATGAAAATAATAGTGCCAGTATTCTTGCTGCAATTACATTAAATCCTCGTATTAGTCAACGTACACTTGCACAAACATCACATATTAGTCGTTCATCAATTCAACGAATTTTGAAACGGCAAAAGTATCATCCATATCACATGGTTTTATCACAAGAGCGTACGATAGCAGATTACGATCACCGCGTAAGTTTTGGTGAGTGGCTGCAGGGTGTTGTGGAAAATGACTTTTTGTGCAAAATACTTTCTTCCGATGAGACCACTTTTATGAATTCAGGGCATGTAAATAGACATAATCTGCATTATTGGGCCGTGGAAAACCCAAATTGGATGCGATGTGTTCCCTTTCAACATCGATGGTCTTTAAATGTTTGGTGTGGCCTAATAGGAGATTTTGTGATTGGACCTTATTTTTTTCAAGAAACTGTAACATCTGCAAGTTATTGTGATTTATTAAAAAATCATTTGCCTGCGCTTTTGGAAGATGTGCCACTGCACGTTAGAAGAGAAATGTGGTTCCAACAAGACGGCCCTCCTCCACATTTTGCAATCATCACCAGGCAATTTTTGAACGAAAAATTTGGGAACAACTGGATAGGTCGTGGGGGACCTCGTCAATGGCCTCCTCGATCCCTCGATCTAACACCATTAGATTTTTTCTTATGGGGATATGTAAAGGACAAAGTTATGTTTGAACCACCGACGACAAGAGAGAATATGAAACAAAGGATACGTGACGCTTGCGCTTCAGTGACTCCCGAAATGTTAAAAAATGTTAGAACAACTTTGATGTTTCGAATAAATAAATGTTTACAAGCCCGTGGTGGACATTTTGAACATTTAATTTAAAGTACATTTTATTCCTTCACGAATAAGCAAAGGACTCAAGCGCGTATAATTCCATAACGCTATTTCCGAGCGCTTCAAGTACCTACAACTCGAAACTTCAAACTGTTATATCTCATCATGGAAGTATCTGACAAAAAAATGTTTCAGACAAAATTTACTTGTTTTTTCCTGTAGAATCTAAATATGTAACATTTTATAGGGGGTTCCATTTAAAATTACAAAGGTACCTCCCCTCCCCCGTTAAAGGGGAAGGGAGGCCACTTCACGTTTATGTAATCAGAAAGGCCCTTCAGTTCCATGCAATTTAAGACTAAGAACTTTAAAATCGATGGCATAGTTTTCGAGATATTGAGCTGTTCAGAGTTATGTGGGCCACCCTGTATATAACCGTATATACTTAGGAGTAAATTGTTTCCTAATGGCAAGATAGATCGTAATTTTATATAATTTATTATCAAACGGCAATACGAACTTGCTGCGTATATTAGAGTGGTTATACGCAGACCAGTCGTAAGTAATACTCGATTTTTCAGGGTATTAAACGTCTTTTATTAGCTCGCCAAATATTGCCCACTTTTGGTGTACTGCTTTTTTCTATCTATCCGAGATAGGTCGGTATCCAAGAAAATAGAATTTTAGTGATTACTGACCACTTCCTTTTCCAGATCGCTTGATTTCGAATGAGATATGTATATGGACGGCTTATTTATTAAGGCAACTCTCTAAAATCTGCGACTAATAAACTGCAACTAAGTATCCACTACACTAGAAAAGCAACCACTAAGCAGGTTCCAACCTAAGTATCTAATTTTATACAAGTTTATAGTGTATAATTTGTTTGAAAAACTAATATTTATTTAAAATATGTAATTATAGTAATTAAACAAATATAAGTAGACTTACAACGACACAAAAACATCAAACTTTTTCTCTTTCAGTCCGCATATAAGCAAGACAAGGTATTGTGAAATAAAAATCATCTTATTTCAATTTATATTTGCATAAACGTTTTACCAATACCATCTGTCAGTGACTCGTATTCTTCAAACGATCTTCACTGACACATAATATTTATTATTGTATTCAAAATAGTTGAAAAGATTATGAAAATATTAAAAATTCAGTTACAACAATTTTAGGAAAATATAATACAGATTGTAGGTTTTAATTTTTATTGGCCCGCAAACTCATTTTGCGGATAGATTACAAAAATCCCTAGAGTGGGGACAAGTATCGCACTGTTTCACTTTCTCGCCTGATAAAAATAACGTCAAATTTAATGTTTTCACAATTGCACAGTTAAATATTCAAAATTGTAATTGCATAGTAATAAGTAAAGTGTGGATTGAATTTCCGTATGACTCAGGAAAAGAAAGATTTGAATCGTTTTGAATCACTAATAGAATGCTTTTGAAGAATTTTTTATAATTTTTTAAAAGCATCAGTCTCGCTATGAAGTTCTTTCAATGAAGAATACTTCTGTCATTGCACACTGAGTGATCATGACAAGAATATACCTATATCATATAAAACATTTTATTACAAAGTAGTGGTAAGAAAATTTTTATCTTTTTATTCCTCTGAATTCAATACATTCAGGACAGCATAATCTCACAGGGTTATGAACTGTTGTTTACAGTCATGACCCACCGGCGAAACATTTGCTTGATCCCCATGTCTAACGATGTAATGTGGGAATCTTTGCAATTTTATTCTTTTAAATAATTTCAATATTTGAATAGGAAAACTACATGTGCATACCCTTTAAAAAATAATTAAATGAATAAATAAATTATATGATAATTAAATAATTTTAATTTTAATTTAAATAAAAAGCCGCTTTGACAATATAGCGCTACTTAGATACAATAACACCAACAACAAGCAAGCGCTATAGAAAATTCACCGCTGTCCTGGATGCATTAGGAAAATATTTCGCCTATCTTCATGCAGTTTATGACGTATATTGATTAAAAAATAAAACTTTGCATTAAAAAAAATAAATTCATCTTTTTATAATAATGTTATCTGTTTAAACAACGTAGAAAAGTTACATTAACATGACAACGGATCAATTATTGAAATACATAACAAACTCATGTTAGAGACATTTTTTATTGTTCAATTTGTTTCAAAGACTTGATTAGCAGATACAAGTGCAGAAAGTAAAATAGTTTCCCACTTTATATCATATTGTAAGTCAAATATTTCATTTTAACATGTTCCCTATACGACAATTGTAGATTTCAATTTTGTTATTCAAAATTGTTTAAAATATGACAAACATCAACAAAACATAGTATTATATAGGTAAGAAATATTACCATTTCTATAGTAACTTATCTTTGCCGATTTATTAGTCTTGATCCTTTTGTAAGTATGGTCTATGCAATGCAGTGCCCAGAGGGCATAGCTTTTACCATGCTCCTTTCAAAATGAAAGGAGCATAATGCTTACATTTGGGCAGAAACAGCATGCTGTTGTCTGCCATCAGCCTCATAGCCGCCTCTCTTCCTCATGCCAACAAGAAGGAAGAAGAGGAAAAAGATAGGTGGAAAAAGTTGATCTCTGGAAGACGCGCTACCTGCGTACATTAAACCCTCGTGTTCCGTCTGGTCCAATAGGCAAACGAAGAATGTTACTTGGTAGGCCGCTACCACTAGCAGTTATTGTCTTTGGTTGTATTCTATTTATTTCTTGTTCTAATTTTTCTTCAGGACTTTTTTCTTCCCCAAGAATTCTTTTCCTTGCTTCTGCATACTCTTGCTCTCTCTAAAAACATAATTTATTGCTTTTTTATGGTATTTTTTCTATACTCCTCCTTTATTTCTATAATTACCTGTTTTAAAGTTTTTATAGGATGTTTTGGTTTGTCTCCATTCACTAATGGACCATCACCACTACCTTGGGAATCTCTTGTTGGTCTTTTTAATATTTTTACTGTTGGTTTTGGTGGTACATACTGAGATCTCATACCATCTTCACCCAATATTATCATTCTTGTGTTTGTACTTTGATTGGTTTTAAAGCTAGAACATTATAATTATAAAATAACAAGGCCAGAATATATTATAATAGCAGTAGTACATATAATAAACAGAGAAAATATTACACAACTTATGTCAGTTTTATATCACTTACAAATAATTGAATTCAGCATTATTTTTATATTGCTATTGATAAATAGTACTGTTAACGTGTTAACTTTTATTATAATATTTAATATAACTTTATTTTCTGATTAAAAGTTTTATAAAGTATCTTTCAAATGTAAAGTTTTCTAAGTGTTTTACAATTTCAAAAATTTATATGTGCAATTTATAAAGATTTCATGAATATACTCTTTTAAAAGTTTTACAAACCATTATAATGTCCACCTTCTTGAACCTACCTAGAAGATTCTATTTCTTCTAATGCTTCTACCGCATTTAACTGGAGGGCATCCAACTTTTTGTCGAGTGCCTAAAATTGATTGTAGGTCTAACATTACATTATCTTAGTATAATTCTACATTGTATCGCACATTTCCAATTATCATTTTTCATTATTTTCCAAATCTGTCTATACCTGGTGGTAATATTTTGTCCAGAACCACTATAGCATTACTTGCTAGTAACGTAGTACTTATTAGTGCATACTCAAACTCTACTACTTTTGAACAAATTTAGAATGCCTGTAGCAAAAACTTTTGTAAAACAATCAAACACTCACAATAGTATTTCAACGTACAGTTATAGCGTACAATATAAATGTTTGAAAGTCAATTGTACCCTTTGGTAGCAATAGAAAGGTAACCTTATGGAAACAATGTATATATTTTCTTATTACCACTACTACCAATAGCCACATGGATTCCGACCTATGTAATATAAGAATGCAGGAATGTACTTACACGTGAAAATCGGAGAATTTAGAAATAATTGTAATATAAATGTTTCATTGTTAAATGATTTTGCGCTTTTAAAATGTTTTACTCAATAAACTTAATGCCAACAAAAATTAACACTTTACGAACATTCTTTCTTATACAGGTTAACAAAATTATTGTTGTATTAAATCAATTAGAAACAATGCTATCTTCATTATATAAAAAAATGGAACTTACTCCTGATTCCTCAATTTCCTCCCAACTTTCAAGAACATCGTCCATGGTTGACATTTCGTAATTTCTGTATTAACTTCTACTTTTTAGGGACTGCAAGAAACTTACTAATACAGCCTTGACATAAACTAACATGAACTAAGAGTAGAAAAGACCAGCATATACATACACCCACAAATTGATTGCTGGCAGAACCGCGCGCGAAGCTAGCGCTACGAACGGAACATTGAATAGCGCCACAGTCGAGGTCACAGCCGACTCTAGTACTAGCACAGCCGACTCTAGTACTAGCAGGTAATACCTTAGGTAATAAATAAATGAAGACTGTCATTATCCATTCTGTGATTTTTTGGAAAATAATTACATATTATTGTATAATTTCATTAAATTCTTATCGCCTACGTATTTTCCTTATTGTTCAGCATTGGAATCACTGTCTTATAATCGATAGCCTGTAGATGTAGGAATTTATAAAATATCAGAATTTACACTTAATTTAATTAATGGGATATTTATAAAATAATTTTTCTTAAAGAAAAAATATTCTGTAATAATTATAGAATAAAAAGGAAGAATAAATACAATCTACAAGAAACGATCAAATTCAATCGTTCTTATCGAGATCCTTAGTAGAAAGCAGAAACGTAATTTTTATTACTTATTTTTCCGATAATACCACTTCTAATGCTCGACAGCAATGTCTGCAATTATTAAATGCAATTATTTGGATCAGAGAAATATTACATATATGATGGTAAAAGTCTCCTAAAAGATTAACTAAAAATGAAAAAGTGTCATCATTGCATTACCGTTGCCTCACCGATGTTATGTACCTGACCTGTACATAATGACCATACACCTGTATATGATCCGAATTATATCGTGCTTGGTATCATTTTAATCAGAACAATGCCACAAATCTATTAGCAAAAGTCTCATAAAAAAATAAGTAATAATAAAAAAGCTATTCCTTGGTAATACATTGTGAGGACGTGCGAGCCTTTGAACTGTGCCGCCGACTGCGACTCTCCGCGTCTCTTTCTTTTCCATACGCTATCCTTCCTCGCGCCCGAAACTTTAATTGTCTATTACACAAGTAAATATCATCGGAATTATATCACATTTAGTATGATTTTTATTAGAAAAATGCCACAAATATGGTCATCGAAGTTCCATAAAAAAATAATGAAAAATAAAGAAGTTGGAAATTCGAATTAGGTATGTTTACATTTCTCGGTGACCGAGGCCTCTCGAGCTCGGCTATCCTTCTCTACGTTCGGCAAACCTCAGCCAATGATATTCCTCGCGTATAAACTAGGACTGTTACTTTTCCGAAGCTTCGAAGGATTCGAAGGAACGAAGGGAACTTCGAAGGTGATGAAAAAAGAAGTTTCGGGCCTCTGAACCTTCGAACCTTTGATTCGTTTCCAGTTAACGGATAAAAGAAATAAATTTTCATAATTTGTTTCTATATTCGCCATCTGAATTATTTCAATAACTTATTGTTAAGATAATATATTTATAATTTGAATTATCTTTTCGATAGCACATTGTTAAAATAATTGTTTAAATAAATAAATTTTATAATTTGTTTCTATATTCATTATTTGAATTGTTATTTCAATTATTTATTGTTAAAATAATTGATTAAATAAATAAATTTTTACAATTTGTTTCTATGTTCATTATTTGAATTATTTCAATTATTTATTGTTAAAATAATGGTTTAAATGAATAAATTTTCATATTTTGTTTCCATATACATTATGTGAACTATTTCAATAATTCATTGTTAAAATAATTATTTAAAGAATGTACAAGTATTTACATAATGAATATAGAAACACATTTCTATAGATTATAAAAACTGAAGATTATAAATTTTTATACTCTATAGAAACGTGTTCCTATATTAATTATGTAAATACGTGTACATTGTCTAAACAATTATTTGAACAATAAATTATCGAAATAATTCAAACAATGAACATAGAAACAAATTGTAAAAATTTATTTATTTAATCAATTATTTTAACAATAAATAATTGAAATAACAATTCAAATAATGAATATAGAAACAAATTATAAAATTTATTTATTTAAACAATTATTTTAACAATGTGCTATCGAAAGAAAAATTCAAATTATTATACTACAAACGTCCCTGCGCAGATCCGTGTTGTGGACCATTATCGATGAAATACTGTACATGGTAAAGTTGTGTGGCTTCGTGTAAGAATTACAGATGTGAAGACAGATTTCAAATATCACCTGTTGTTGCAAGAATACATTAAATATCATTCATTATTCACACGTTATTGTAATTTTTCAAGCATTTCCAGTGCTCTGACAAAAAATGTTTCTGATAAAAATTACTCGGTAGTCACTCTTCTATAAATTTCAATATAAAAAATTAAATGTAAAACGCCCCGCCCCAGAATTACGACCAGCCTAGGCGTCACGTTGACGCACCAGACCCCGGAAGGCGAAGCTCGAAACAAGGTGGAAGCCGAAGGACTCGGGAGGGCAGAATACTTTGACATTGCTTGCGAAAGCATCGACGAACTCCGAGCGAATTTATTTGTATTGATACGCACTTTTACGGCAGTTTTGGACACGTACGATCTGAGTTCTAAGACATCTGCATGCCTTACATAAAACAATTTTTTTTATTCGATAAAATTGTAAGGTCTCCTTGATTTTCTAATCGTCACTATATATTTTTTACTTAATAATGTTATTGCTGACGTCGGGCTGAATTCAACGACTACAATAGTTGTGAACAGCTAATTCTTCGATTCGGACCATTGTGCGACGCGCGACGCGGCGAAAATCGAGCAGTCGAACGCGAAGGTTTAAAAGTAGGACTCTCCGCGTCTCTTTCTTTCCCATACGCTGTCCTTCCTTGCACCCGAACCTTTCGCCGTTCATTACACGAGTAAATATCATCGGAATTACATCATATTTCGTATCATTTTCATCAGAAAAATGCTACAAGTATGTTTGTGAAAATCCGATAAAAAAATAATGAAAAATAAAGAAGTTTTGTTGTTGGATTAGTAGTGGTCTCACACCGATATACCCGACCCGTATTGTGTTACACTCCTCGGCGACCGAGGCCCTCGAGCTTTACTCCGTCCTTTTCTCCGTTCGGCATGGGATCGCGGAACAGTCTCTCTTGAACGCTGAATGTCTTATTTTATATCTAATCTAATCTTATTTTATTTGTCAAAATTTAACTTCCTATTTAAAATATTTTTTTATAATTAAATTTGGAATATTTTCTCTTTAGAGGACCTACCTAGAGCAGTCCCGTTTTAATGGTTTTCGGCCAATCACCCGTATTTAATTGCATGCAAAAATATTGAAAAAATCTGACGAATTGCGATTATCGACATATATATTTAAGAATTTTTGCCGATTTTTCGGTTGAAAATCTTATTTACAAAAAAGGAAAACATAAGAATTCGAAAATTTCAGGTTTCTTTGGAAATTGAAAAAGGACATCGAACAAATTTTTACGGTAGCAACATATCCAGAAAGAACTTCGATTTATGAGAGTTCACAGTTTATTCGATCCCTGCTCTGGTTATTGGGCGATACATTGTAACGCGTGTGCCAATCTTTGACTGCTCGGTCTTCGCTATAGCATTCGAACGCGGCTCAGAAAATTATTCGAACTCGAATAAAACGTCGAATAAAGATACAGATGAAAATGATAACTTTATTCACCGCTAACGATGAATAAAAAAATTATCTTTATTCGCCGAATAAATTTTCATCGAATAAAACTATTCGACGCGTGTCGAATACAGATAACCATAATCATTTCTTTTGTCGCGTGACAAATAATGTTTTTATTTTTTAATCGCTGTTTGCATCGATGCTCCTACAATTATATTATATGTATTATATTAATTTATCCTCGCGAGTCTCTTTCGAACTCTATATTATTCGATATAGTATGTCAAATAAACGTTAATCTGTTTTTCAACATATGTATGTTTCCAGAGATCGATTCTTAGAACAATTATTATTAAAAAGTGTAAGGAAATAATGTTTGTTTATGAAATATTTTTAAATTACAAAATGAGGTATTTCGTATGAATTCAGAGGTAGGAATTATTGAATATTGATTTTCCTAAATATGCTTTCATACTTTCTTACGTACAAAATTTCTAGGACTTTTTGTCTTTGATATTAATTTTACTTTTAGTATTTTAAGCCTTAAAAACCAACACCAAAATGTTTGTTCGAGAATGTAACATCTGATCTCATTGCTGTCTGCCGTCTCACCGTCTCAAGAATCTCCTCAGAGGCCTTCTGCACCGACGAAATATCGTCGGTGGCCTTCTGTTTCTTACTCCAGCCAAAATATATCCCAGAGGGCGTAAGAGAACGCTTGAATTATTCGGGCACACGAACTCCCGTAAGGCCTTGTCGGTGGTACCACAGACGAGGTATAAGAGTAGACCACTCACCCAATGTATTTTTCTGTCTCACGCCCCGGGGGCTCTAGAGCCCCCTTACCATTCCGTGTCACATCCTATCATACCGACCAAAACTAATATTGTGGAACTTATATTCTACAACGGCGCTGTTACTGATAGAATTTGGTATCGAAATATTGGGGATTATATAAATGGTGTATGAAACAAAAGAATATTGTGTCCTTTTAATTCCGTTACGTCTGTTACGCGACTGCATCGAAGAAGACGGTTCTACGTGAGAAAGCTTATATTCAGGTAAATCATATACATGCATAATACGTATGTATATATAATGTACCTGAATATTACATATACATATATTATTTTATATTGCATGCGTTTAGTAAATATTGCATTTACTTTTATAGAAAACCAGCGTTTCTTAATCTATTTCCTTACTTATTTCTATCTAATCGCTTTGCTATTCTATTTCTCGCAAACAGTGAAGCGAAACAAAAATAAAACCCATTATAAAAAATGTGTCTATTCTTTTTGGGGTTTAACAAAAAAAGTATGTGTCCAGTCAACATTTTTCTAAACATTCTTTTCACGCGTCGGGTAGACTGCGCAAAGATGCCGTGCCGGAAATTTTTGATTCGTCCGACATCAATGATAATAGTTTTAGCATAGAATAAGACACTATGTCTGTACAAGATGACATTTCATCAATACAAAGCTGCAATGGTTTGGGACAGCAGCTAATGGAAACTCAAATGCAATTAGAGCAAGAGAAGAAAAAATACAATATTCTTCGCTTGCAATGGCGGGCAAAGTGTAGGGCAATGAATCGGTTACAAAATAAGCTTTCTTCAGGCAATATCGATGATACATGTTTGAAGAAAACAATTTTTAAAAGAATATCCGGTTATTTATTAACATTTGTTATGCTTATTTTATTTAAACCTAAATCGTGGTGATTTTTTTCGAAAAAGGAACAAATATGCATGACAATGCACTACACTTCTCCCGTTTTATATCATAAAAGGCGTCATATTTTTGGTTTTCATTTGCCATCTCCAGCCACAATTATTCGATGGTTCGGGAAAATTGACATTTGGCCAGGAATTTGTCAAAATTTATTTAATGCATTGAAAGTAAAGTCTGCACACATGGAAATTGCAGATCGTAATTGCATTCTTGTGTTTGATGAAATGGCCATCAAAAAGTGTCTCCATTTCCACCCAAAACGACAGGTCATTGAAGGTTTCGAAGATTTAAGATTTTTAGGAAGAAATGTAGCTGTGGGTACACTGGTTCTTGTATTTATGATACGTGGGCTGTTCACTAATTGGAAACAACCATTGGCTTTCTTTGTATCAAAAACTAGTGTTAAGAAAGATGAGTTGTCAATTATTTTAAATAAAATATTAGATGCATTACATGAGACAGGTTTGAAAGTCAGAGCAGTTGTTTCCGATCAGGGAAGTAGTTATCAAAGCGTAGCGGATGAACGTGTTTCCGTTGAAGCGCCATTTTTTATAAGAAATGGTGAAAAAATTTATTACATTTTTGATTATCTCCATTTATTCAAAAGTATTAGAAATAATTTATTAAACTATGATTTTTGTATTAATGATCGTATAGTTTCGTGGAGCGATGTAGTACTTCTCTGGAATTTAGAGAAAGACAAAAGTACGCGAGCAGCTTACAAGTTATCTGAAAAACATGTGTTTCCAAATTCTTTTGATAAAATTAAATGTAAGCTTGCTCTTCAAGTTTTTAACAAAAGAGTGTCATCTGCTATGTTTACCGCTTCACTTACTGGTAGCATTAATACAAATACTGTACAATACACAGCTAGTTTCTTTGAAACGCTTAATGATTTGTTTGACAACTTAAATAGTCGATCTGCCAGTGATCCAAATCCCATGAAGCGGGCTATTTCGCGTTCTAATGATATTGAACAGCATTTAATTGTTCATGTTGCCAACATGAGAAATTGGTTTGTACTTACGCCTAAAGGTTGTAAAACACCTCCATGTTTTTTGGGATTACGGCAATCTATAAATGCCACCTTGCAGTTGTGGAACGATTTAAAACAAGAAGGTACCACGTTTCTTATAACATCACGCTTAAATAGCGATTGTATAGTGGTTTGTGGAACAGAAATATCCAAACTGGTTTAACCAAGACGAATGCGCTGCACATAGGAAAGATATTGTATATTTAACATTAACTGTAAAAATTCATAAGGATACAGTATAGCTCGGACAGAAATTTAGATGTATAAAAAATTTCGCGAAAACATCTTCTAAATTATCGCATTTCAGACATGTTTAAATTTTTTCATTTTTATCAATAATCCTGTTGGTATTTCTATATACTTTTCAAATGTGTCTATAATAAATTCATTAAAATCAGTTATTAATCATATTTCCGGAATTTCGTGCATAGAGATTTGTGTGTACGTCGTGGATATGAATCTCTGGAAACTAGGTTAATAAACAGTTTGTAAATGAATTTTTTGTAGAAGCATTTAAGAAATATATAGTTGTTTTGTAATTTGCAGTTGCTTTATCTAAAAGAATATGATAGCTTTAGTAATTTAGTACTTTATTTATTCTTTTTTTCACGATTCGGAGTACACTCAATGTTCTTTTACTTAATAAAATGTGTAGATATATATTTTGTATATTTTGTTGTGATGTTTATGTTTATAAACATATGCTGATGTTTGTAAACATTGACTGTACTCTAGGGTGGATAAGGCCTTCTTTCACGCCTTCACGTGGCCCACCCTGTTAATTTTATTACTTTGACTAATGCATGCATTTACTACCTGACTGCATTCAGAAGTAATAGAAGAACTAAGATGAAAGAGTGACATGCTATTAGAATTGCATTTATACATACATAGGTACATACATAG